>CM042221.1:25355747-25380747 GCA_023566465.1 Cottus gobio
TGTGTGTGTGTGTGTGTGTTTGCATGCTATACTGTGATAACTTGGGCACAATGTGCTTCTACCCTTTGTGGTCGCACACACATAAACACAAGCATGACAAGACGCCTACTTTCCTTTGTGTGTCTGTGTGTGTGTCTCTGTGTGTATGTGTGTCTGTGTGTGTGTCTCTGTGTGTGTGTGTGTGTGTGTGTGTGTGTGTGCACCCTGGGTAACACTGGCGACAGGGCCCACGCCCTGGGGCCCCGCCATGTCTTCTTACACCTCTCATTTTCAGTCTGAGGACTTCAGCCCTTGTGCAAATATCTGCTTTGGACTCAAATAAAATAACAAGTCTGTATTTTCCGCAAATCCTATAAAATTATAGGGGAATAAAAGTCCAGAGGAAGGACAGAAGTCTGTGTTTTCTGTCTTTTACTCATGAACCGCATATTATCCGGCAAAGAAAAAAGTTTTTTAGATATTCTTTCATCTGTTCCTGTGTCCCGAATGGTGACTTTCATGAGTCTGCAATTACAGATAAAAAAATTAACACTATGACAAGATTAGTTAAAGCTGTAATGTTATTATGGGGGACAGTTATTATTTATATATCCTTAAAATAAAAAAATATATCAAAATACATTCATTAATACTTTTTTATCTTATTTAGCATGAAGCAATTTTTCTCAAATTATATTATAATTCATGAGATTTTATCTCTCAGACTCTTGAATTATTATTCATTTTTTGTGGTATTTACCTCAAGTCAAACAGTGTGTTGTCTTAAAATGTAAAGGAAAGCAGTAAGTGGCACTTTAAAGTACACACACACGCACACACACACAAGAGGAAATCGTTTAATAGCACGTTTGTTTCTCCATAATCCTGAAGCATTCTCCTAAAAAAAAAAAGAAGCTCACTCGTAGTGAAACATATAATTGGCAGCTTTTCACCTCACAAAGGTGTACCCAGGTTTCCAGCTTGATAGAAGTAGCCCGGTCAATTAAAATAATTATAGTATTTCTGTGATAACTGCAAGGTCGGGGTATTTTAGAACATTTAGAGATTTGCAGTTGCACATAATTGGAGCGGTGAAGTCCAACTCCTACTTTTTCCGACTGATTATATGGAAGAGCAACACAGTCATTTGGTGAGTGTAAGTTTTAATGCAGCATTTCTGTGGGGAGCACAGGTCTGCACGGGGTGGTCCCTAAGTCACATGGGTGTGTTCCATCATGACATTGCATTTAGGTATTGTTACAGTTTGTATATATTTTTTTTTTATATATATCTTTTTTATTTATTATATTTTTTCTTTTTTTATATATTTGTTATTATATATTTATATCTTATAATATATTATATATTTATTTTAATATATTAAAAGAATATATATATATTTATCTTATATATACATTTTGTAAATATATATATTTACCAAATATATATATATATATTTGTAATTATATATATATAAATATTTTTTTAAATATATTTTTAATATATATTTATCAAGTTTTCATACAATGTGTCCATGAAACCGGTTTTGTACAATGTGTCTTGTGACCTATGAACTTCACTTATCATCACCACCATCATCATCCTCATTGAATCTTCCACCTCCACCGTGATTCTCATCAATTCTCATCTCGTTAACGTTAACTCTCGCCCACCAATCAGACGTCTTGCTGCCCCGGCATTCCTCGACAACCAACACCAGCCTCGCTAGCCTCGCTAGCCTGGCCTGGCCTGGCCTGGCCTGGCCTGGCCCGGCCTGAGGCCTGGCTCGCTGCGGAGCTATTAGCGCCAGTGGCGAGCCAACCGCACCGCTAGCCATAGTTGGAGCGATAGCTCCGCTTCAGTGCGGGGGTCAGCGACTCAGCCATATTGTTAAGATGATTGTTCTGCCAGCCTTCTGTCATGGCTGATGCGGTTGGAGCGCTTGGCATGGCGGCGGCCGCCTGGCTCCTCGCTGCCTGGAAAGCGGCTTTGCTGTAGGCAGCTCCGAGGCTTTAAAGCCCTTATTGTCTATCTTTCCCCCCGGCTCGTCCTTTTTTTTTTTCCTCCCTCTGCTGCTCCCTCCGTAGGATGGTCTGGAGTCAGATGGAGGGAGGGAGGGATGGAGGGAGGGAGGGAGGACGGAGCCAAGCGCATTCAAGGGCCCGGTCCAAAGTATCATGATCAGCATAGGCTTTCACGGCAGCTACTGCCTGCATCCCGCAGCATTGTTCAGCCCCGTCCTCCCTGGCAGCACTTTTCGTTTGAACAGACATTTTGACACTGCAGTTGGGAATTCTGCAGATTAAAGGGGACATATTTGGTACACTTCCTTTTGGCGCTTTATGGCGTTAGGGGAAGGTGCACGTTTTTGAATCGAGGCATTAAGAACTATTCCTATTTAGATGTAGCACTACAAATGATGCTATCCAGCCATCAATCCATGTATCATTGCATCTGCATGGGGGGAAACCATTCCTCAATGGGTTTTCACCCAATACTCTATCTTATTGATTAATTATAATATGTGCACACGCAGCTATATGGCGCTGAGCATCTTCTTCCGCAAACAGCAGGCTTGTTTCATCATGAGTGTAGCACGCCCATTGTTCCCCCCCCTCTCTCTCTCTCTCTCTGTGCTCGCCCTCAGTCTGAAAACACACCTTCCTCTCTGTCAGAGCATCATGCTCATCCAGGTGTAGTTAACCCCTTCACACCCCTCACAGATTGAGCACACCCCTGATACCTCCTCTTTGTGCTCGGCGGAGCGAGCCGTCCTGGCAGCTCGGCTCAAAAAACGGGTTTGATTGCCCAAATATTTGTATGCCACCGCATGTGTGTGTGTGTGTGTGTGTGCAAATGCTTCGATTTTTTTTTGGAGAGAGTGATTCATTTAGAGGCCCCGCTCCTCTCCTCAGCTGCTCCCTGCCTTCCCCAGTAATTAGCAGAGTGTGGCAGCCACCTCTCGCTGCTCAGTCTGGAAGAGACACTTGACACGGCAGACATCAGAGGGATTTTTCAGGAGGCTCTCCCGGCGCCCCAACAGCTCTTAATTAACCACTTAGGTATCCCCACTCGTTCCCCCGGCCGGCACTCTCCAAATGGTAAGGAGGTTCTGTGCCACGGATCTAAACACCGGGGGAAGCGTGCTATCAAAAGATCTGGGTAAATGAAGGCTTGTGTAAATTATTTTTAATGATTCCCTCCTGGCACATCATTATGTTTGTAGTTACACACAGGCACTTCTGAGACGGCTCATCTTCGCTAAGGTCATCAGCAGGACCAACTGTAACTAGCTGCTAGTCTGTAAATGGCTTATTAATTAGCGCTGTGGTTTTACATAGCTGTGAGCTCTGATATATGGTGCAGGGATCGTAATTGCGCGGAATCGAAAATGATGATGATGATGATGACGATAACCCATCTCCGGGCTATTTATGCAAATTGCCTTCTCATATTAGAAAATCATTACCTATCCAAACACTGCAACACTCAGCCTGTGTGAATTACAATGATGGATTTTATGATAATTGCGATTTAATGATTTAATTTCCCCCCCTTTCCGTCTCTCTCTTTTGTCTGTCTGGAGTTTGAAAATAATTTGGTCATTGTGAGTGCTATTAATTCTGTATTAGTTAAAGCTGCATGGATGGGTTTTATTCAATTTCATCTGAATTGAGATTTGAGAACAGAAAATCACTTTTTTCTTAGTATAATTATTATTATTTTCTGACTGTTTATGATTCAGGAATATCTGAAATTGTTTTGTCCTCTCTTGAAACCATGCAGTTATTTAAATATGTACCAACACCTAGTATTCTTAACTTTACATATGTATGTATCTACTTATATAAGTATAGTACTAAATCCTATTGGTTTTTCATGCCAAAATGGAATCTGCAAAAATTACTAATAGATATTTAAAAAAATACTCAAATCCATTCTACTCAAATGTATAGCAATGTATCTTTTGAATGGTAAAAACAACGCAGAATACAAAACAACACACCAGAACAGAAGTGATCATAAAGTTCTGGACAGCGGTAATTAATGTGAGGAAACTCAAGCTTTCCGGTCCGGGCGGGTTGAGTTTAATTATCTGCCCAGCGCTGCTCTAACAAGTGTAGTCCAACATTCAAATCTCACTGAAAGTCTTTCCGAGAGGCAACTTTGCATTCATGAGGGGAGCAAATACTACAGCGGCTCCTCCATAACCTTGATGAAATGTGCATTTCACCTGAGGCGATGAGAGGGGAACATAAAAAAAACAACCTTGGAAACGTTACATTGAAACAGGTCCGTCTGCAGCAGCGACCCAGTAAAGAACAACCAAACATGCAGGCAGCTCTGTGGGGGTGGTGGGGGGTGAGGGGGAGGAGGGGGGTCCAATCCGGCTGGCCGTGTCTCCGAGAGCCTGTTGGTATGCCGACCGGATCCGGGCCGCAATCAACATCTGCTAATTTCTGTCTATTAACCGTATTGTCGTAACACACAATCACGATGTTTTGTTTGTACGGCTGAACTCAGACTTATGACCCTAATCCATCATCTGCTTGTCATATTTTTATGAGTTGTCTGTGCAGTTCCCTGTAGCCCAAAGCAAGCATATTACAAGGCCCTGTTTAAGTTATTGGCCAGCTGCTAGAGCCGTGCCCAACTGAAGAGGTCATTGTGTTTCTCCCTCTCTCTTTTTTTTTCTTCTCTCGCTCCACTTTCCCTTCAGAATATCACACTGTAGCACAGTCGATGCCAAACATAATACGAACATCATGTCCTGGGAAGCTATCGTTTGAGTCCACTGTGCCTGAACATTTTAGCAGGCCCCATCTTCCCCACCAAGAAACGAGTGGAGGACATGAGGACTTTATTTTCTCTTCTTAAATCAGTGCTGATTGATGTTTGGCAATGTGTATTCACTGAACATGCAATGTGTATTCCTGAAAACACAATGTCTATTCACTGAACACGCAATGTGTATTCACTGAACACGCAATGTGTATTCACTGAACATGCAATGTGTATTCACTGAACATGCAATGTGTATTCCTGAACACGCAATGTGTATTCACTGAACATGCAATGTGTATTCACTGAACATGCAATGTGTATTCACTGAACATGCAATGTGTATTCACTGAACACGCAATGTGTATTCCTGAACATGCAATGTGTATTCACTGAACACGCAATGTGTATTCACTGAACACGCAATGTGTATTCACTGAACACGCAATGTGTATTCACTGAACACGCAATGTGTATTCACTGAACACGCAATGTGTATTCACTGAACATGCAATGTGTATTCACTGAACATGCAATGTGTATTCCTGAACACGCAATGTGTATTCACTGAACATGCAATGTGTATTCACTGAACATGCAATGTGTATTCACTGAACATGCAATGTGTATTCACTGAACACGCAATGTGTATTCCTGAACATGCAATGTGTATTCACTGAACACGCAATGTGTATTCACTGAACATGCAATGTGTATTCACTGAACACGCAATGTGTATTCACTGAACACGCAATGTGTATTCACTGAACACGCAATGTGTATTCCTGAACACGCAATGTGTATTCCTGAACACGCAATGTGTATTCACTGAACACGCAATGTGTATTCACTGAACATGCAATGTGTATTCACTGAACACGCAATGTGTATTCACTGAACACGCAATGTGTATTCACTGAACATGCAATGTGTATTCCTGAACACGCAATGTGTATTCACTGAACACGCAATGTGTATTCCTGAACATGCAATGTGTATTCACTGAACATGCAATGTGTATTCCTGAACACGCAATGTGTATTCCTGAACATGCAATGTGTATTCCTGAACACGCAATGTGTATTCCTGAACCCGCAATGTGTATTCCTGAACACGCAATGTGTATTCACTGAACACGCAATGTGTATTCACTGAACACGCAATGTGTATTCCTGAACATGCAATGTGTATTCACTGAACACACAATGTGTATTCACTGAACACGCAATGTGTATTCCTGAACACGCAATGTGTATTCCTGAACACACAATGTCTATTCACTGAACACGCAATGTGTATTCACTGACCACTGTTTTTGTTTGTATATTTTATTTATTTGCTCTTTTTGTTTATTTGTTTGGTTTTGTTGCATTCATTGCCTCTACGTGTGTTGGCGTTGTGTATGACTATGCTTCGCTTCTCTGTAGAGCACTTTGTAAACTTTGTTTTTAAAGGTGCTATATAAATAAAGTTATTAAATAAAGTTATTAGTGCACGGTAGTTCACTTCACAACATAGCAACGCAGTAATTTGGGGCCAAATTGAACAAACATTATAGTATTTTTGTTCTGTTTCATTATAACTGCCCTTCTCCTTTATCACCAACATCTCTCAGCCACGATGTTCACTCTCCCGAAGACGCACAACTCCATATAACACCCATTGTGTAGTGAAATATAGAAACGTATCGGTGAAAGCCGCACCGATGATAAACGTTATTGTTGCGGGGTTTCTGCCCATTGTGAGACGAACGGGCTCCGAGCCCTTCGCCCGTCGCGAGATGAACGGCTTTCAGAGTAAACGTCCTCTGGAGGACAGTCGATGCACATCGCCGCCGACCGGAGAGCCTTTTCTCTTCCCCGCTCGACACCGTGCTGATAGACACGGGCCGTATTTCCCCTTGTTAAGAAAGGGCCTTGTTTATTCTGCAGGTAACGATCCAAATCCAGCAGACATTTGCCCCACAGGAAGCGCTGCGCTCACTCAAGTTTGTCATTTCATTTCTACTGTGAAATCCATTAAGTCCACACACACACACACACACACACACACACACACACACACACACACACCGGGGCTGCTTTCTTTTTCTTTTTTTTTCTTCTTCTTTTTCTCATGCTTGTAAAGTATTTGTCGTTTGGCGGGATGAGCTGTGAGGAGAATCTTCTTCCGATGACTAAAGTTTACAAGAGTGCTGAAATGCATTTAGCGATGATCCAAAAAGTTGAATAAGAACATGTTCGCTCAGGGTTCATGCACATTTTGACCAATGGATTTCCAGGACTTTTCCAGGACTTTAAACCAAATTCCCATGACCAAACATTTAGTGAAATCTGGGTGTGTCCATGAAAAAGTGATAAAATGTAGTATTTAAACTAACAATGAGGATTCCAAAGCATACAGTATTCCTTAAAGGACACAAATGAATGAGAGACAATAGTTTGATTAAAAGAATAAACATTTATAGATATACTCAGCGTATGCCTGCTTATATTTTGAGTCTTTCTTTTAAAAGCATATTCATTATTTCAAACTCAGCATAAATGAACCACATGAACACATGAATATAACACATTTACACGACTTTTACTAAACTTTTTGGGGATTTAATTTTTTTCAAGGACTTTTCCAGGCCTGGAAATAACCATTTTTAAAATCCCATGACTTTTCCAGGTTTTCCATGTCCGTACGGACCCTGTTCTCCGTGCCTCTCTCGCTCCACCACACAGTACAGTACAATACAGCGGAGGCATTATGAAACAGTGGATTAGAGGCTGTTGACGCCATATCCACAAATATTTCTCTTGATAGCATTTGCTCCTCTAAGTAGGAAGGGGAGCTGGATTTTCATACATTTGCTCCCAGTTGGAATGTTGTTTTTTGTTTGTTTTGTGTCTGTTATCCCCCCTCCCCCCCCTCTCCGGCAGATTTCTGGTCAGCCATGTGAAATTAATCTGAGAGAAAATAAACAGCGGAGCCCAACAACTAATACAGTTAATTGTCTCAGTGCTTTTCTGGCCGGCCGCTCGCTAACAGCTGGTCGTACTGGCTCATGGCACCACTTCAGCCAGCCTTTGAGATAATAACTTTTGCATCTGCCAAAGAAGTGGCTGTTACTGCCCACAGAATTTACAACTCACAAGTGGAAACACAGACTCCAACAGAATTTTCTATGCACGGGGTCTTTGAATTTTATTAATGTAATGCAAACACAGTCCTTCCAACACATTAAATTGTTGATGTTATGCGAATACACTCTGGAATTGCAGATCCTCATTAACATTATTTGCATGTTAATCTGCATCTTTTTAATTAGTGATATTATTTATGCACATAATTTCCACCCGCTGATGCCAAGTCGCAGGCACATTAATTAATCTACAGAGATGCCTCCACTTTTGTTTGTTTACACCGTGTTCTGGATTTAGGGGGAAGTTAGAAGGGGAAAAAACAACTAAAATGCCTAAAGATGATTAAAAGAATAAAGACAAGATTAACTAAAAGTCCTTTTTGTTTTCATAATTCACATTGTAATATTAGCCAAATGTCACGTGTGCAGTTTTCATCTCCCCTCTTCCCTCCGAGATCGGTTATTCAGTTACACTACCTTGATGTATTATTAAAATCCATAATGGACTCCTGAGGCTTCCCTTGCTTCTCTTCTTCATTTACAGAGTATAGTCAGTGTTATTCTAATCTCCCTACAACACCGTCATGCATAGGCAATGAGCCCCCGGCCCCAACCCCACCACCTACCCAGCAGCCCCCGTGAGATCACCCACCTCCACGCACATAAACACTGCGCTCACTAAAAAGTCTTAAGACGAGACTCGGGCATGAGACTTCATGCAAAGCAGAGACAATAGCGCTCGGTGTTGTTCCTGCTCCGTTACGAGGGACGGGTTTTTATCCTGGACTCGAAATCATTCGAAGATATGCAAAACTACCTTTTTTGCGTTGTAATTTCAAATATGTTAATTGCGCTCGATATTTGATGCTACATGGTTTGCAAAAAGCTGCGAAATGGAAATAAGCGTCGCTGCACGTGTTGTGTTAATGTCTGCAGGTTGTTTCCATGTAAATTGTTCTTTTTCATTGTTTCATAAGCCATACACTTTGGGCCGGGTCAATCCAATCACAGGTGGCTCATAGCTTTGATCTTCAGGTAGCTAACGGCAGAGTCCCTTAAATTATACCTTAAAGGGACAGTGCAGGTGTAGTTCAAGTGGGGTTTTATGAGGTACTTACCCACAGTGTGTGTGTTACCTCCAGTAGCCGGTGGTCTGCATCCCCCCACCTGCTGCAGATGTGCTGCTAACGTATGCTAGCCCCTGGAAGAAAGACCAGCCGGGTGCTGGTGCTGGTGCCCCCGGTCCGGGTCTCCAAACCACCTGACTGCAGGTACATCGACTACTCTGGAAAAGAACCTCACACAATGTGAGTGTTGTCATCATTCTACGGTGAACATTACAGTTTTATGGTATCATTGTAATTGTATGTGTATTTATATATTTACTGATGAGGGTAGGAGCCTTAATTCTCTCTGTTTCGACTGTATGCACTAATTGTGAATTTTATTATGTTTATTTTATATGCCACCTTGTATATATGCCGTATATGCATATACGGCATATATACAAGGTGGCATATAAAATAAACATAATAAAATTGTGTATATATACAGTATATATACACACATGTGTATATATACTGTATATATGCATAATTACATGTGTCACGTTTGATAAAACGCCTAATGATGTTCACACAGAAGCTAATCTCAGCACCGAACATGAGTTTTTCAGATTTTTAATGTTCCAATATGTTAAATAAGCACAATAAGGAACACACACACTAACTTACTTTTGTAGATCGAAGTTCATTAAATGTGTGAATGAGACTTTAAATTCACAAAGAACGAGTGTGTGTTACGGCCCAGGATCCATTTGAAATGATTACAGTAATCACAATGACCTATATTAATTTCTATTAGAAATAAAGACTAATTAAGACTTAATTTCCTTAAGTGTTTCAGCATGGGAGTTGTGTTAAGCAGCTTTGTATACTGATATTGTAAAGGATATTAGTCTCATCCACTGCTGAACATAAATGCTGAATAGTAACACCAGGGTGCAATTACATAATGCAGACCCCCAGTCTTCTGCTTTGTTAGCCTGTTATTGGAGACTATCCAAAGAAGAAACAATCCATCCAACCCTAATAAACTGAAAGCACAACCACGATTAATGAGACATCCGACGGAGAAAATTCCTTGAGGAGAACAAAGGGCCATTATCATTACACTTGTGGTTCATATGCATGCTTTACTTCGCGGTATTAATAAACTTAAGGAGATCTTTTAATCTAACCACAGAAACACATTTGGCCGTTGAGGGTTTTAGCGTTAGCTTAAACGATAATTTGTTATCCGTATATCTGGTGACAGCCACGACAATAAAAGTAAAAGTTTCCCATCCAGCAACTATTTGGCATTCCCTATGAATAATTTACATTATGCCCCCAATTAGTTTGATTGGTTATTCGTTTTAAGGCTATTTATTTCACTCACCGACCAGAAATGTATCCAAACAATCACATTTTGGGGGGAAAAAGGATAAATGTGCAGCGTTTATCAGAGTGGGCCACAAAGGGTGACGAAAGCCTGGAACAATAACTCATGGATTGTATAGCATGTGAGCGGAGATACTGTACAGCAGGGGGATGCCAACACATGATATCCACCGTTAGATCAGTTACACAATGACCGTTAAGTTATGGGCTGTAACATTAAAATGTAATGTCTGATATATCCGAGTTATCCAGCAATGTTAACATGTCCTAAATTATTGTATCCACGATGGGAGACATGTGAAAATGTTTAACCTTCGTAAGAAAATAAATAAAATAAAAGCCTCGTGAAAGTGACAAGTTTGGCCCTGGAACATGAATAATTACCCCGATCAAATCTCATCTGAGTCGCTCGATTTGTAACAGCTCCTCGTCTTGCCAGTGCACATAGTTGCTCTGTTATGATAATACCAGGCCTAAGCTCTGCACTTCAGAGGGGCGTCTCCTTTGTCCCGCCGCTTTCCAAAGACAATGAAGTTAGTGACAGCGGCCGAGGCCGATGCCTCTCGCGTGGAATTCACAGGCTTACAGTGCACGGCCAGTGGCACGGTTGATACCGCAGGTAATTTGACATATCATGTCCAGGAACCAGATCCTTAGGAGGGAGCGATGAAGAAATACAGGAAAAAAAAAAAAAAAAAAGCCGGCCAGAAAGAAGGAAATCTGGTGGGAAAGAGAAGGCAGACTCGAATCTTGGCATTCCAGTGGCCATTCACATGAAACTGATAAGTCTGAAAAGCCCAAAACCTCCCATTTGTCTTCCCCTCCACCTCCGCCCGGGCTGATGAAAGTGCCTTTTGTTTCTCAAGCGTCTTTCTGTTGTGTTACATTGTGGAATAATTGACATGTGGCGAGGATGTCTCGTACGCAGCTTCGATCTGAACGGAGATTAAACGTCCGCACAGGTGTTGTGAGGCGCCAGAGCACAGGTGCACGCTTCCCACACTGTAGGCATGCGACGAGTGTGGAGAAAAAAAGCTTAAAAGTGGTGTTTTTTAAAACTGTGTTTTAAATGTAGTTTGCTATACACTCCATGTTCACATTTGGCATCTCCACGTGATTTAATACAAACTCTTAAAAATCCTCCAAAGTTGGAATAATAGCTAATTAAAAAAGAAAAAGCGATAGCAAGGAAACTGCATTCCACAGAGCTCACTTTGTCCCGTCTCAATTTGTAATTATTGCCGACAATTACGCGAGGAAGCGATATCTCCCCCCCTTTGAGCGAGGCCGAGTGGTTTAAGATTTCCGCGCCCAGTCTTGTTGCAGCCATTATGCCACCGCTCATCAAGATGTCCCCTTGACCCCGGTGACAGGCCGAGGCCCCGCCCCCCCACCGCCGGCTTTCCACAGGCTGGATTTCCCACGTTGGTGGAGGACCATAAATGGTTATTTTTTTTAATCCTAAACTAACCATGCTGCATATTGCATATAGTGTTCAGGTGAAGAGTTCTCTCCACCACCCTATTATACTGGGGCGAGTTGGGTCTGTAACCCGAATCACTGGAAAAATAATGCGCCGAGCCCCCCCGGTACTGTATGGGTGTTACACCTCAACAATGTGTTTCTTTCTTTCTGTTGATGCCACGGACTCCTCTTTGATGCAGCTCTAAAATGACTGAGCGCCACAGGCTATTTTCTCCCCCGTTCAGGCATCTCAATGGCCGGTCTGTCTGGCCTGTTTGTTTTCGGCTAATTGCCTCAAGATCTAATAAGTTAGTGATGATGTACGTCGAGTCACCCGTGACCCCTGCCAAGAGAAATATTATGTCGCACTATAAACCCGCCCGGGGGGAAAGGAGTCGGGTCCCTCTTTATCAGTCGAAATATTTCCAGCCTTCCCGAGCTTCTGGTTTCAAATGTTTGGGTCAGTGTGTGTCGGAGTAAGGTCACGGGAGCCCTGTAATTACGATATTATGCAAGGCATTTAGGACAAGACATGGGGAACTGAAGCCTGGCCCAGCTCAGGACGGGGGCGGAGATTATAAGGGAAGTTTGCAGTTTAGGGGAAAAGAGAGTTTCTCTGATTTACCCTAGAACAGAAACGTTAAAAATATTAACACCATCACTAATGTACCTGATAAAATATACTTCTCATCAAACTATATTAAAATACAACAATGCAAGGCAAATTAAAGTCCTCTTCTTTTATTTTACCCTATAGAACGTCTCATAAAACTAAAAACAGGTATCATGGGGCCTGAAAAAAGGCTCAAAATCGGGTGAAAAATGACGGAATGGTCAATAAAACCTGATTAAAAATATAAATAATGAGCTATGAACTTGTTCTCTGGTCCACATGTTCCTGGACATGTGAGCCTTGTCCTGTGAAGGAAAAGTCTCCTTCAATGGGAAAACCATCAGGAATGTTTTCACCCTCTATCACTAACGTAACACGTGAAGGTTGAAACAAGCAGGGATTGGAGCAGAGAGACACGCCCACCTCCAATAATGACACGCCCACATTAACTAAAGACACGCCTACATTCCATAAAGACACGCCCACTTTCAATAAAGATACTCCACCTTCAATAAAGATATGCCCACATTCAATAAAGACACACCCACCTTCCATAACATCAGTGAGCAGCATGAAGCTACACAAGGACCCACACAGCTCAGACAAAAGCAACACAATGAACATAACGTAAACACAATCACTCGTTAGTGTTCGAGGGTTGATGACCATAAATATGGTCAAAAATATTACACGTTTCTTTTGTCATTGGTTTTACATAATTAACGTTTTCTTTTGTGTCATACGTGAAATGTATCAATTACTACCAACACTAATCTCACATCTTTTTCCTGTAAATGTTTGTTTTTCTCTCTCTTAAAACTATACGACTGCACATTGTTGAAATGCACCAGCTGGGAGCAGTGCCCTGTGAGTGGAGGACACGTTGCTTTATTAAGGAGCACAAATCACTCATTACAGCCCGTTAGAGAAGGTTAAGTCTGTTTGTGTCTTTCCTCGTTAACATTCTGCTTGAATGTTATTACCAGAGGGATCATCTCTGCTACAAAGACGTCGCTGTGAGGCCGATGCTATGGCCCCTGCGCTATCGTGTCTAATGTTTCCATGGAAATATGTATTTATGCTAATCTGTTTATACTTTTTGAATACACCTGCACACCTTGAGTTAGATGCATGGCATTAGACGTGTATCTGTGATATGCAGTAAATCAACGCTTTAACTTAAAAGTTAAAACCACTTCACGAGCTATTGTTTATGAGAATAAAAAAACAGTGGCGAGGATATCACTAAGGTTGCTGCACTGACCATGCGTGGCTCATGCATTTTGATTGCATATGTGGGAGTATTTATTCCCCCCGCGAAGTGTCTATGATACCCCGCCTCCTCTTCTTTTATTTTCTGAACGACAGACAGCAGTCCAAGCCAAAAAGCCATTTCACCTGCATTAATACACAATGAATAATTTATAAATCCCAATTATTTGGTATCATTTATGCAAAGAGTGTCACACAAGGCATACATAAAGCATTAAAGATGGTTAACCCATAAAGGAATGGGAGACGGGGTGAAGAGTGGAAGGTCACACCTGAAAGTCAGCTTGTTTTTTGTCTCCTCCTTCAGCATCTCTGTTACTGGGAAAGCTAGCTCACTGACCTGCACATATTATTTTCCACAATAAATCATATATATATATATATATATACATGGCACGGGTATAACATCAGTGCTAATTCATTTCTGTATGCCGTGACTGAATCCCTTATTCCGTATGATGCATTTACAGGGAACACATAACCAGGATTTTCAACGGCGAAATAAAAATTAAAGCAAATAATGGAGACAAACGGCACGATAACATGTCCGACATCTTGTTCCCGGACTTCTGTTTCTGCGAGTCGCGGCAACCGTGAATTCGACATCGCTGGACCAACGTAGCACTCCATTTGGCTGTGATCTCCTTATCTAAACAAATGCAATTACGGTTGGGTTAGCGATGGTGCTTCCCAGGAGATGGACCGTCCCCCCCTTGTCACTGACTATCTCCCCCACTAATCCTGTCTTAGAAGGGTCTCTGTTAACAGGGATAAGGCATTGGCCTGGTATCCTAGGCTAGTAAGCTAAAGCTTATGTACAAAATGCTATTCAAGAGGCGCCGCCTGCAGCTATTGGAGCGCCGTGGACGTCCGTATCATTCAGCCAGCCCGAATACGGAGGAATTCAGCCGCCGTGGCTAAATCTTGGAGACTGACGTGGACATGTTCGCCGATAAGGAATGGGGAAGGGGGGGGGGCTATACGGGAGTCTTATTTGGAGACAAATTGATGCGTTATAGAGTCTGGAACATGGAGATCTGCTTGTTTCCAATGGCAAATCCATAAACTCTCCGGCAAACATGCCCCTACTGTTGAAAACCCCCGCCGCTACGCTAGCAATCATGATCCCAGAAGCCACTGCGTCAGCCGAGGAGTAATTCCACAGTTTTTCCACACAACCCATTTTCTCAGTGACAGTCCGGCATTGTTTCGAGCTTTTGTGGCGTCTGTCACAGCGATGGAACAGTGGTATTGTTTGCAGCATCCTGCGGTGGGCTAATGCAGCAGTTTTTCAACCTTTTTTTTGGAGCCGCGGAACATTTTTGTACAATGAAAAACAATCCTGCAGCACACCAACAAGCAAAATGTCCCATTGTAGCATCATACAGAATTACATTACATTACATTACATTTAGCTGACGCTTTTATCCAAAGCGACTTACAATAAGTGCATTCAGAATCAGAACAAGAATCAAGAAGGTACAATTTCATCAATAAAGTGCTAAGACATGCTATTTTCTTTATTCAAGGTAAAATATGTGTTTTTATATGGTATATGGTAGGTAATTATTGTGCTACCTACTAGCATAGAAGAGTATTTAATTACTAGTACACTAAATTTGAGGCTCAGACACTCGACAATGGCAAATTATTTGCAGCAACTAAATGTTTTTTTGGACTGTAATGGAAAATCCCGTCACATGACCGATTTAAGTGAAATTGGTGATTTTCCCACGGCACACCTGACCAAAACCACTGGGCTAATGCATCATTTCCAGGGCGTACAGTCTATGTGGGCCTTTTCTTTAAACAGTTGGTCTGAAAGTTAAACCATTATGAAGGGTCACATTATTGACCCCGACCTCTTACGGCAAAGAAAAGTGCTTGACACCAAACCTCAGTCAATTTACTCCTTCTGGTGTGAACAAAATACTTCTCAGTTTCACACATTTTGATGGATTAAGCTTTTAACACTTGGTGAAATCCAGCACTTATCCTACAAACACTTGTGAAGTGCATGTGACAGTGTGTCTGTATTAAGTGTGACTGGGCGAGCTCCACGAGTGCGGGAAAAAAAAGGGCAGCACATCTGTTCCCTGGCGTGATAACTTTGAACAATGCTCACACACTCGGGTTTTCAATGACAAAAAGGCCAGTGAGCGGCCGGTTTCCAGTTTTCAGGAAAGCTTTCCTGCGACGTCCCAACAGCAGTGCATTCGTGATGCCGCGGAAACAAAATCATCATATTACTTGAATCCGAGTGTTGAGAACCCGGCTTCCCCCGCTAATGTGATGCCGGAGAGTGCTTATTAGTTCAAAGTCATGTAAACTGATATCCCGAGCTCACTTCCCATGTTGAAAGCAGCTTTTTTTTTTTTTTATGTGCCACAACAATCAGTGGGCCGCTTTGCATGTTTGTCACTCACATTCCTGCATATTTTATCACACGCTCTGAGCCACATTAATATCACACACTCCCTTTGATGAGGGATGAAGCGCAGACATTAGTGATACAGGGAGATACGATGCATACGACATGCTGGCTGCATTTGTAGATATGTGACCTTCATTTGGGATTTCAGAGGCTTGATAAATAATAACAGCAAGGGTTAATGGATTTGATATGCTCCTCAGTCTCACTGCTGCAGTCACCTGATGCAACAGTACATGCAACCTTGCCCTCCAGGAAATAAGAGGAGTCTGTCAGTCATCCATTGCTTCCTGCTGTTATGTCTAGATACATGCAGACACACACGCATACATACATGCACACACACATATTTAAATAAACTTCTTCCACCCACCGCGCTATACCACCAGAGCCCTAAGACATTTTCTTGATTGGTTTGGTGAAGATCCTTAAGATGTTCAATAGCGCAGAAAATTCATTATTGCAGATGTTTAGGCTCAGTGGCTTTAAAATCTTGCAGCGGAGACCCTGATTGAATAAACAGGCCTCCCACCGGGGCGTGGTTTTTATTGCAGGTGCATACTTGGTACAGCCGGGCCTATCAATAGTTTCAGCGATGTCGAGTATGCTTGATGTGCTGCATGCAGTGGGTCGGTACTGTGGCTCACATCATGCTATTAGCTGCATGTTGCATTAGTCATTTATGAATTGTCAATTACTTACTGTTGTACGGTTTAGTCACAGATGATAATGAAGATCCATTGTGCGAATGAATCACAGCCAGATCGAAGCTCATTTTATTTCAATTCAGCCATCGCCACTTAGCAATATTATGAGCATATTAAAACGCAAATAAATAGTATTATTCTTATTATTAGTTACTTGCCGTGATTGATTGGCTTTGAAAAAAAAAGAGAAAATAATTCCATGTAATTCCACTGCTCACTGCTAATATTTATACACACAACTATATTGCATTTTCAAACAAATCAGCTGTGAAAAGGGAGAAACTTTTTGAGTTTGAGCTTTTTGAGTAACACATAAATAGTGCACGCCATGCTGTCTGTTCCCTTTTGCATGAATGGTTAACAGCTGCATGTATTTATTTATGGCTTTATTACGCCTATAGCATAGTGTGCAGAGGACAGTGTGTATGCTACAATACATGCATGTAATAATACTATGTAAGCAGGTGATTTAGTCGAGGACAGGTTTGCAGATGCATGAAAATGTGACTTATGGGTAAATCTGGTGTAGAATGGTTTAAGTGTGTGTTGTGAGTCCACATAGCCGAACTGGCTCAGTCCGCTCTGTTCGCTGCACCTGTTTCCATCAGTCTGAGCTCTGTGTCGTCACCTCGACATGCAGAGTTGCCACAACGTCTTAAACTTTACAATTGGTTTTCTGTAAAACAATAAAAAAGCATCTCATTCTCACTGGGATGCATTTTTACAATCATGCAGGCACAAAACGGAGCTCTGGTATCCCAATAAAGCAAAGATAGTGTTTAAATGAGTTTAGTAGAAACTAAAGAGAGGACTGCAGGTGCAATCATAAAACATTTAAGTATCAAGGTTTACTTATAAAAGATGGAAAAACCGGTAAAGCTCAGCAATCTTCTCATATGAATCAACTCAAAAGGTCCTCTGCCAAAACGCTGAACCACGCTCCAAGTACTTTCTACGCTCTATTAGAAAGTCCCCATCCAAATTAAACCCATATTTACAAGCGTCCTTTCCATCAAACCACACGTGTAATCTCAATCTCATATGCTAGCACTCGAGACTTGAGAGTTCCCCAAGAAAACAAAGGTTCAGGAAGCCGTTCTCTGTCAGCAACTTAATTCACAGTCGCCGAGGACCGCAATCTGTCTCGTAGTTTCTAACCGATCCGGATTCCTGTGCCAGGCCGAGAGGCTTTAGCCTCTGCATGGCCCCCCTCACATCTCTCTCTCTGTGCTGTTAGTGTTCCACATCTGACTGAGTTATTGCCTAGCTGTTAGTCTTTTGGCCGCCGCTCCTATTTGTGCTGCAAAAAGACATGAGATTTGCATTACACTCATCTCAGCCACTTGCCAAACAAATATTTCACATCGGTTTCAGCTGCATGTGTGAATTATTGTCCGCATTTGATGAGCTTAGCGATGCAAATAAAGGTCACATCAGAATTTCCAGATGTTCCCCGCGTCAATGGACGGCGGCGCCTTTTTCCGGGAAAACAAGGATATCGTTCGGAAGACAATTGTGATACTCGACATCGTGTCGACACTGAACTCATCCGTCAAAGTGCGTGTTTTGAAGCGGCCCGGATTTGAATTGGAATCGCCTCAGTCGAACCGCAAGTTTATCCCTTGTGTTTACAACCCACAAAAAAAAAGGTCACCGATACAGAAAAAGAAAAAGCACTCGAACCTGCTCGGAGCGGTGGCTTCTCTTTATCTCGCCCCGGCATTCCAGCAGCGCTCGAGGGCTGCAGCAGGCGGCAAGCTAGCAATACAAGACACCGAGAGGGAAGAGAGGCAAGGCAGGCATCAAATCTGCATGCTGGAAGAAACAAGATGGACATAAAAGATGGACTAAATTGCAGAGAGGCCTTTTCTTGTCAAAGGCTAATGGAAACATTTTCCACACAACACAGAGAGGGGGAACGGAGGCTCCATTATCACAGCCGAGCAGACGGAGCTGGCAGCGATTTCCAGGAGAAGAGCTGAGATGTGCACACCGGTCCCCGGCTTAGCGCCCTCAGCCGGCCCCTCAGGCCTCCACCTGAGTAATCTGTGTCAACAGGTTCCAAAACGCCCGGAAAGAATCGCACAAACGGAGACAGAGGGAAAACACTTACGAGATAATTGTCGCTGTGTTTTGTTTTTCCTCTCCTCCTCTTTCCCTTGCTTCTCTCCAATTTTTTTTTAGTTGTCTTCGCTTGAACCTTTTAATTAGGTAACCGCTACGATTTCTGTGGAGTATACAGGACTGTGTCGGTGGATGAAGGAGTCTGAACAAAAACTGTGGTTAGCAGGTCTGTCTTTGGATCGGCGGTTCGATCCCCGGCTCCGCTAGTCCATGTCAATGTGTCCTTGAGCAAGACACTTAACCCTAATTGCTCACCATTGCTGTGTCTACTGTATAGCATGTAAGTCGCTTTGGATAAAAGCGTCAGATGAATTAAATGTAATGTAAAAGATGCAAGGCTATATGGTGCATGATTTAAAATTTTAAGAGAAAAATTGTAGCGAAAAAAACTATTTCATAACCAATTTAGGAGGATTCTAGGATACTCCACCATAATCCTTTATTGTGTTTTGGGTTGGCAATACTTTCTGTTTTGTCAACTTGCAATTGGCAAACCTGCACCCAAACCCGGCCAAAGATATGTCCTGTTATATATCTCTCCCCCTCCTCCTCTCCACCCCCCACCCGAGTTTATTCTCCCACCCAAACCCGTGTCTCACGAGGCCCATGAGAGATTGATTTGGTGGTCGCATTTTCACTGACAATTCCTCCAGGCGGGGGGGCGTTTGCGTGCTCCCTGTCACCCCACATGCCCCGAGGACTGTTTCCGAGCCTTCGGAGTCTGCTTGGGCCAAATCTGGATTTGTCGGTTGCTGATAAGTAAACACACACACACACACACACACACACACAAAATGGAGATAAAAGCAGACGATGAAGGACAGGATGACTTTTGGAATCTCTGGCTGCCATTTTTATAACGTCAGAAAGCAGCTCAGCGCACTCAACGATTGGACTGGATGCAGTTTAATAAGACAAAAAACCAGCAGATTATATAGGACTCCATAATCAAAAACAATCTGCATGCAAAATGGTAAACAACCAAGTTGAATAAGAGAGGAAGCCAATCTGATGACGTTCATCTCATCTGCCTATCTTCCACTGGAAGTCATCCATTTATAATAAGCCTAGCTGATAAATGTTTTAATAAACTTATTGCATAATTCATTTTTGGCAGGCCTAGTTTTAATTGACTTATTGCAGAATTGTACTGAAGATCAAAAGCCTGATAAAAGCAATGTATATATTAGTGCCCAGTGGTTCTCCCCCTACACCGTGTTTCAAAAAACATCAGAGAAGAAAGTGTGTTGTGAAATGTGATCAATTATTCACCCGAAATAATTAATTAAGTGATTGATTAGTGGATTACTTTTGACAATGTTGATGTCAGAAATACTTTACGTTGACTGATGATGCGCGCCAGCGAACCTGAAGGCCACCGAGATGGTGGAACTAAATGGGTAAAATAAACTCTGATGGGTTTTTACATTGACATGTGACTTTTCCTTCACAGGACAAGGCTCACATGTCCCAGGAACATGTGGACCAAATAACAACTTCATAGCTCCATTATTTATGTTTTTAATCAGGTTTTATTGATGATTTCCTCATTTTTCACCCGATTTTGAGCCTTTTTTCAGGGTCCCCCATGATACCTGTTTTTAGTTTTATGAGAAATTCTATAGGTTAAAATAATAGAAGAGGACTTAAATTTGCCTTGTATTGTTATATTTAAACATACTCTGATGAGAAGTATTTTTTATCAGGTGTTTTATATCGGGTGAAAATCACCCGACGTTAGTGTTAGTGTGACTATTTTTAACGTTGGCGTTCTGGGTTAAGCTAAACAGAGGTGGTTTCTAAATGATTCGTCTTACAAAAATGTAATTCCCTTATTCTTTTAAGCAGCAGCAAAGTTGGCAGATAAGACAGCATTCACACATCCCGGCTGTTTGACACCTAATTACACAGCTCTTAATAAGGGGTTCTCTCTCCGGGTGCCCTGAGTTGACTCTGTCTCACAGCTATAATTATCCTGTCTCAGTATTTGACAGTGCATTGTTTAACCTACATGCAGAGGGGATTCCTCCTGCCTTCCACCTGCTTTCCTAGGAACCGGTAGCTGTGCTGTTCCTGTTAATCTTAAATAAGACCGTTACCTTATAGGATCAGGCTGAACAGGTTTTGTTTTGGTCCAACATGACCCTTTGTTCTGAACCCATTTACAACCGCTCACAAGTGTTTGTGTAAGCTGAGTGTTTGGAGGATATTTTAGGGCAAAGCAAGGTGTTTGTCAAATTGAATTATAATTTTGTGCCGCCATAGGCATCCAAGGTTTTATTTTATTATTGCCCATCAAAAGTGATACATGTTAATAGCTGTGAGCCTTGTTAATGCTGCAGATCTCTTTATATGCAGACATACATATATATGGAAATATGTTGGAGACTGACGGTTTTGATAAAACACATTGATGAGGTGAATCCGACCAAACTTCATAATTGCTCGAGGACTCCTTTTGTTGAATTTATGTCAATTACTGAGGCGGACGTGTGGCTAGAGAGAGTATTTAAGCTGAGAGACAGCTGAGATGCTAATTGCTACAAAAGAGGCTGCTGCTTACTTTCAGAATAAAATAACTATTTAGTCAATCCTGTTCTTTAAAATCTTTAAATATGTCAAATGTTCCCATTTCTACCGACACATGCGTGACACCCTGAACAGGGGGAGCGTAACTTACATTACATATCTGTGGCGCGAGGGCTGGAGGTCCATTTGCATATCGTTAGCTAGCTAGCTAGCTAACGATATGTCATAAATGAAGGGTCTGTGAACACTGTGTGCATCCACCAGGGCAAAGCTAGCTGCCAATGGATCTGGTCTAAGTAATGGAAAGTATTGTTAAAATACTTCTGCTGTAATTACAGTATTCACTTTTATAAAGAAAGGTTGTCTCTTTTTTTAAGTATTTCTCAAATATTGTGCTCATCTCATGCATTTACATATATTTGACTGGAGCTATAATGTTAGGGTTAATACTGAACACACATTTTACACAGTTAACTTCATGCTATCATGTAAATCTATGAGAACACAAAGGCCAAGTCCTTCTGCAGAATGAGGTTAGTTTACAACTCCCAACCCAAACTAGGAACCAAGGCTCGATAGCTGTATTATAACATGCAGAATGTAGATTGCGTTGGCTTTTCTGTTGACATTCGGCTTTCCTTCTTCACACAACATATACAGCATGACACATCAAAGTGTGGGTTCCACCATCAAAGAGCAGGGAGAGTGCCACTTCTCCACGTCAGTGTTTGAGCAGCTATTGTACAACTCGTGTTTATCATTGAGTTATAGCATTACCGCTAAACACGATAACAAGTGTATCAGATCTGAACGCTCACTCCTGTCGTATCCCGACACTCCCCGCTTATCTTTAATAAATATCACAGAGAGGTCACTCCGGGGCCATTCAGCTCCAGCTCGGTTTGCCAACAGTCTTTTTTTTGTCCTTTTCATTTCTGTGTGTACAAAATAGATCGACGTAGTAAAAGCACAGCATGGACGATCACGGTGAGAAAATTATAGATTGATAGTTTGCATTCATGGAGATTGAGGATCCTGGAGGACTTCAAACAACCTCAAACAGATTGGACTGGAGCCACGTGACCTTTTCTCAACCACATAGAGCTGGAAAGAGGACGGACTACACACAAGAGGCCAAAATCAACACTGTTCACACTGATAGGAGACAGGACTCAAGCAATGGGGGAGAGAACAAAGACAGGAGGAAAGGTTGAGTCTCCTGGAGGATGAAGATCCAGATCCACAACCTCTGTAATAAGGTATGAATGGCCGGGGTGACCGCGGCTCCAGGATCCAGCTGGCTTAGCAATCACCTGTGACCTTCCACGGGCTAAGTCTGCAATGTCAAACCTGATGTAAACACCTTTTATTCGTAAATATAACAGTGGTGCCTAGTCTAGTAGAGGGAAGGTCATCCATCTTTTAGCAGGTTGAGGCGGCCCCCAGAAAGAAGGGAAGTCATCCACTTCTCTATCCACTATCTCACCATCACCTCTCACAGGTAAAGGACCAGGGACAAGTCAATGCCGACTCATAAAGCAACGTCTACCAGCTCAATCTGGGGGATCCCGAGGCGTTGCCCGGCCAGCTGGGAGATATAATCCCTCCAGCGTGTCCTGGGTCTTCTTCGGGGTCTCCCACAGGTTGGACGGTCCATGAAAACCTCTAAAGGGAGGCATCCGAATTAGATGCCAGAACCACTTCAGCTGATTGCGATGATAGTGAAGCTTAAGATGGTGTGTGCCTGGGTTTTCTCTTGATGCCCACACCCTCAAATTGGACCCAATGTCCGATGCTCTGGACCCGGGTAGATGGTAAACATTGGCTGTCTCGCGGAAAATGGAGTTCCCTTTCTCTAAGGTGCGCTGTTAAACCCGTTGGCATGGGTAGAAGAGGCCCGCAGGCCAACGGGTCAACCAACGCATGGGTTAAAAACACAACCGGTGCTACCTTTTGAGAGCTTTCCAATGCCGCCGAACCGGGAACTCTGCATCGTCATCTCTTGGCGAGGTTATGCTCCTGCTATCAAACCTGTGGCTGAAGCTCTTGAATGCACGTGACATCCGAGCTGAACTCCTCATCGTTGGTTCAGTGCAGCCTTTTCTTGCACATTACAACAGTTTTTTTCGCCAATGAATAAAGCTTTTGGGTCCAAGTTCGGCTAAAGCATAAAGGACACACAGCTCGTTTAATTTGAAATAATGGTTTGACCTTCCCCCAACAAAAGACATGCGTGCTGGGGAGTGGATGGCTAAATAATGAGGAGAGAGTGAAATTCCCTCTTTTGTCACATGCAGCTGGTAATTGCCATGTAATGAAGTTAATGTGTTGTAGAATTTACAACCCTGTATTCATGGTCATGGTCTCTGGATTCGTTATTTCAGTTTTCTTCACTTGTTTCGTGTACATTGTGTTTTAACTTGGCATTCTTTTGTTTTTTTCCAAAAGCACAAAGACACAATATATGAAGGGTCATTCATTTGCTTTCTCTTTGTCTGTTTTGTTTTCCCGGCTCACACTTTGTCCTCGCTCTCCCTTAAAGCTGCAGTAAATCTACACACTTGTCGAACATGCATACACACAATCGCTTCACTCTTTTTAGACTTACAGAACAAACCCACTTGAGATCTTTTCAATTGTTGACACTCTACGGCGGATAAATCAGCCCTGCACAGATAAGAGGAGCCACTTCTGTGTTTATTTCCCTGCTTTCGGACTCATATCTTGCACCGAACTTCTCAAAACTTCTAAAAGTCAACTGGATATGTTGGATGTGTGCTTTTAAAAAGTGTGCATATATATGTGTAAGGTAATAAAAATTAACATTTCTTTTTCGAAAAATATATATATTTTATATACCACATATATAACACATATATATGGCCTTATCTATCTTCACAATGATTTTCTGTATATTATAGCTTTTTTATATATATATTTTATAGGTCTTGTGAATGAGGAGATAATCAGGACTTAATATGAGATAAAAAGCATCCGCAATTTTGGCTGAAAAATTGGTGGGGAGCACAAATCATAAAGTGCAAGATGATAAATACAAATATTGACACCTAATTATACCTTTGACACCAATACTAATTTATGGTTATTTTCCTACTTTTTATCCTCTTTCCTTTCCTTCCTCACCGTCTCCCTCCCTCCTTTCCTTCCCCAACATCTTGTCCTCAGTGGTAAGATGAGAGCGTCAACTTTAAGCCCTAACCATAAACCCACAAGTGCCAAGTAAATTGAGAGTAGCACCTGCTGCAACAACAAGTGACTCAGCCCATACCACTCACTGGGTCACACACACACACACACACACACAGACCCACAAATCACATGCATCCTGACACGCTATAGTCATGCAACCAGGGCTAGACACGTCATGTTTGCATGCAAACACACCAAATATGGATCTGTGGCTCTGTCTAATTGCTGGAAGACGAATCAGATTTTAGTACTCGGCTACTTTTGTGCAGTTTGTGTGGATCATTCTGCACATGCATCACTTCTTTCACACACACACAC
>CM042221.1:25385747-25408247 GCA_023566465.1 Cottus gobio
ATTAGATGGGGAAGGCCCCCTCATAGACTTGAAGTTAGCCTTTAGCGCAATCATTGACCGTGAGTGATGATTATGTCTAATTGAAGGAGACTTTCGCTACCTGTAACACAGCTGGGGGGCCCTGAGCATATTGGACAGAGGGAAACAGGCAGGGGATGAAAGAACGGAGAGGGTGATTCAGGAAATGGTGGAGGAAGCTACAGAGGGATGGAGGAAGACAGGCGTGGGAAGTGGAGGAGCGGAGGAAAGGTGGCCGATAGATGAAAGACAAAGAAACTGTGACGGTGATGCCGACGCTGTCTGACGGCGGCATCTGTACGTGGTTCATTCATTCTGATGAAGTCCCAGTGACCCGCTGATGGAGCGGGACCGGCGCTCTTCTTTCATGCGAGGCCTGCGGACGTTTGGCTTTCGGCATTCGGGTAGTTGAACAAATTTGGCCTCTAAATATACATCGGCTTTTATTCGGCTTTTAACGAGGAAAATGCATGCAGAAATTAGCGCTAACCAAGGGATTTCCAGCCTTTCACATAGCCTTTCAAATCACTCCCAAAAGCCATTTATACCGTGTGCATCTCAATGTGGACTGGATCAGTGCTCAATATACAATATGCAAAAGCTTCCAAGCAATTTAGAGGAGGGGGAAAAATCAATATGCTCATTGTGCATCAGTGGGAGAGAAACACAACACATTCTCTCCAAATTTTGAACACTGGAAATAATAGGATATGGTGCCACTTTCTTCAGGCTTCATTACAGCTAGTGTGCCAGTGTTTTGGAAGTGTGTGTGTGTGTGTGTGTGTGTGTGTGTGTGTGTACAAGAGCTAGTGCACATGACGCCTCCCCCTTTTGTTTGTGTGCATAAGATGCACGTGTGTGTACTTGAACGTTGATACATGCGTGCTTGCGTTGGTTTGTAGGTCACATGTGTGCATGTGTGTGTGTGTGTGTGCGTGTGTGTGTGTACAAGAACTAGTGCACATGACGCCTCCCCCTTTTGTTTGTGTGCATAAGATGCACGTGTGTGTACTTGAACGTTGATACGTGCGTGCTTGCGTTGGTTTGTAGGTCACTGTGTGTGTGCGCATGTGTGTGTGTGGGTGCGTGTGCATGTGTGTGTGTGCATGTGTGTGTGTGTGTGTGTGTGTGTTTGCACGTGTGTGTGTGTGCATGTGTGTGCGTGCGTGTGCATGTGTGCGTATGCATGTGTGTGTTTATGCATGTGTGTGCATGTGTGTGTGTGTGTGTGTGCATGTGTGTGTGTGTGTGTGTGTGTGTGTGTGTGTGTGTGTGTGTGTGTGTGTGTGTGTGTGTGTGTGTGTGTGTGTGTGCAGGAATGGACGCTTGAGCTGAGCGGACCGGTGCCAAAGACAAAAACAGCCCCCCCGTCCCCTCCCCCGTCCCCCCCTCCTCCATTTCCACATGGCACCGGGTTCCCTGGCACGAGCGGTGGCCACGGGAGTCGCTTCAGATCATCTAGGAGGGTATTGGACGGCCGCGGCTGCCTTTCGTGGTAACCTGGCAAGGTCCAAATCCATCAGGGTGAGATTTGGCCCCGGCTGCAGCTCGGCGGCGCCCACAGCGTTTGGCCCCGCCGCCCCCGCGTCGCGCTAGGCCGAGCCGCCGAGCGCTTCCTGCCGGATCCGGAGAGAGCCATTAGCGGCCGCTCGTGATGACGGCGACGCTCCCCGGCGCCGCGCACAGATAGTTTGCCTTTGAACGATTTGAGCGATTACCCTTTGAACACAGGCGGTGCGGTAATGGGTTAGGTGAGAGGAGAAAAGAGGGTGGAGGGGAGAGGGGAGAACGGAGGGGAGGCCTGGAGATGAAGAGGGGAGAACGGAGGGGAGGCCTGGAGATGAAGAGGGGAGAACGGAGGGGAGGCCTGGAGATGAAGAGGGGAGAACGGAGGGGAGGCCTGGAGATGAAGAGGGATTCACGTGTCGTATTATTTCAGAGAGTAATCATTGTTTGAAAGTTTAACAGGCACCTCTCGCTCTCGCTTGTTTGCGGGCCTCGTGGAAAATGGGATTAAAGACGGGCCTCCGAACATCAGAAACACAATTTATGAAACATAAAGAAACGCTATATGGAAATTCTTTTTTTTTCCTTTGCCGTGGAAATATATTGAAGAAATTAATTATTATTTTGTGTGTGTTTCTGCCAGGTTAGAGGATGGATGATGATAGACTCGCATGATACACCTTCATTTTAAAGGTGCGTTCAATGCAACACATCACAGTGTATTAGGGGCGACTGTGGACCAGTGGTTTAGCAGGTCTGACTTTCAATCAGAGGATCGGTGGTTCGATCCACGGCTGCGCTAGTCTATGTGTCTACTGTATAGCATGTAAGTCACTAGCTAAAAACACCAAAAATCACCAGCTAAATGTAATTATTATTCTTCCGCCTCTAACCGCCTCATATCTGAAAACCCTGCCTTCCACCTGTCCACTCACTCCGACGCCTCCTGTCACCTGAGGTGCCCGAGTCTATTTGCTGACTTCAGAGAGCAAAGTTGAATCAATACTTTCCCAAAGAATGCAAACAGAAGTGAGGCGTCCCCCCGATCCCACTTCACTCCGTGCAGTCTCTGTGCTTTCGTTCCTCGGTGGTCGGCGTTAACGAACAGACAGACTTTAATCTCCCTGTCGGCCGTTTGTGTCTTCCCGTTGTCTTTGTTTCCCACCGAAGACCTTTGTTTGCTTGTTTCTTTTGTCTCAGTTTGACTTTGTTGCCAAGACATTTGTTTATGTGACTGCGCCGACTCTCTGAGTGCTCAAAGCAGCAAGCTAGACGGGTTCATACGCTCATGGAAAACCTGGAAAAGTCATGGAATTTTAAAATGGGTATTTCCAGGCCTGGAAAAGTCCTTGAAACAAATAAAATCCCCAAAGTTTAGTAAAAGTCATGTAAATGTGTTATATTCATGTGTTCATGTGGTTCATTTACGCTGAGTTTGAAATAATGAATATGCTTTTAAAAGAAAGACTCAAAATATAAGCAGGCATACGCTGAGTATATCTATAAATGTTTATTCTTTTAATCAAACTATTGTCTCTCATTCATTTGTGTCCTTTAAGGAATACTGTATGCTTTGGAATCCTCATTGTTAGTTTAAATACTACATTTTATCACTTTTTCATGGACACACCAAGATTTCACTAAATGTTTGGTCATGGAAATTTGGTGAAAAGTCCTGGAAAACTTATGGAAAACTAATGGAAAACTTATGGAAATGTGTATGAACCCTGAGAGTTTCTGAATCAAGCTGCAGGATCAAAGTGTCCGACATGCAATTACTCCGTTAACACTTTAAATTCCTCTCCGCAGAGTCAAAGTGCGTACATATACAAGTTGTTAGATATAAGTGAACGCTTGCAATTCCGGTGCATTCAAGCTATTTAAAGAAAATAGGACATTTCAGTTACCTATAGTGTTTCTGGGAATCAAAATGATCACATTAGGATTTTAAAAGTGTCATTAAAATCAAGGTCAAGTTATAAGGGTGGCTATAATTAAGAGATCTATTCAGATTTTCAATATACTGCATCTGATGTTTTAAGTTGTGTATGTTAAAATGTTGGATTGCTTTCTAGTTTTGTCGAGAGATCATTAAAGTTTCACTTCATCTATTTAACATTCGGGTTTACAATGAGAAGAGTGTGTGTGTGTGTGTGTGTGTGTGTGTGTGTGTGTGTGTCACTGGTGACGTTATAGATGTACGATTACCACGGTAACAAGTTAAAATAGAAGGCATACTAGTATGTAAGTAACATGGAACAAACACACACACACACACATGACTATTGCATGTGTCCATGCATTGCATGTTTTACGAACACATGCCACTCTCCCATCACACACTCACACACACACACACACACACACAGCCTCAGACAAACAGCTGGCGCGGGGCTCCAGATGGACAACAGCTCACAGTGTTAACTGAATTATAGATTTCATAACACAGGATGCCTATACAACTGTAGTAGAGTAAGATGAGCTGATCAAGCCAAGCATACACAACAGTACGTGTCAGTATGTGCCAGGCTGCATCCATCCTGTGTGTCTGCAAAAGGCCTGTGTGCAGAAAAGAAATCCACATACATCTGCGTGTGCACCCGCATCCATGTGTGCGCGCTAACACAACCCCGCTCTGCAGTACAGTGGAGCGGCGCCATAAACAGGGGGCACCTCTCCTATTTGATAACAGATAGGCTCCCGCAGGATCGGCCATTATTCCTTTGCATTTCGCCGAGCAAATGAACTTGACAGATGGCGGTGTCACCCAAACCCTTGACTACCAACCTGATTATGCAGAAAACAATACAATAGAAAAGAAGCAGGGGAATCATTACCGGAGGTGGGCTGCGCGGGTCTGAGCGCACACCAGCGCCGAGGACAATGCAGCGCGGCCCGGCAAAATTACACTTGTGAAATTGAACAGCGAGAATGAGTTTAACATAAACTGGGTTACGGTCAGGCAATCTGTCATCAGGCTTAAAGCCATTGTCTGGGGCTGCTTGCATGGCATATGAACTCATCCGTCATCTCCGGCTCTATTAATGGCTGCAGCTCAGGTTTTAAACTGCAGAGGTCGGCCGGTGCAGGGCTCCCCCGCCGCCGCTATATGCTTTATGAGGAATGTGTCATTCGGTGTATTGGAGGAAGTGAGTAAGTGAGATTGGTGTTTTGTGAGGGCCTATGCTTTGGGAAATATGGTGAGTGTGTAGTAAAAAAAAAAAATAAATAAATAAAAAAAGTAAAGCCGGGCAGGTGGACTCCGCACACACAGCAGAACATATGGCGGCGCCGCCGGACTTCAGAGAGCGGCCGCTATGCGGACGCTTTTCATCGCGTGAGTCACATATGGAAGTGGATCTTCTCACATTAACGCTGCCCACATGCACTGTCCACCGAGGTCCGTTCTACCAGCACATCTGTTCTGCAGCCGGTGTCCATTTACATTGCTCGCTGTTACACATTTTAACGCCACGTTGTCGTGCCGCCGTCGCACACCGGCGTTCTGTTACAGCACAAACGTGCAGGTTGTACAGGTGCAGGTCCTGCAATGACATGCCACCCTGCTGTTAGAGGCATCACTCCAGACCTGGTGCATACGTTTATAGCAGAGAATGGCTGATGGCTTTGCATGATATTAAGTTTTATTATTTGATATTTACGTAAAGGCATGGCAAGTTTATTTGTGACGCACATTCTCAACAACAAGGCGATTCAAAGTGCTTCACATGAAACCATTAAAAGCATCCAAACATAATGCAGAATGAAACAAGATTTAAAAATGATTAAGAACATTCTTTAAAGCATTAAAAAACAGTTAAAAAGCAAAAAATACAGAATTGAATAAAGGTTGCATTGCAGTTTAAGATATAAAATGCAGTAAGTGAACTAATAAGTCATTGTTTTTAACATATACACTGCATGATGTGTGCATCTGCAGCACCTGGGGAAACAAACTATAAATATAAGTATATATATATATGCCTTTGTATACGTCAGCTGTTGTCAATTGTTTACGCCTATGCATACTCCATTTGGTTTGTTGATTACAGGAAACAAATGTTCACGAGAACCACCCGATCAATACACTTACACCAGTGGTTCTCAAACTTTTTTGTCAAGCCCCACTTTGGAGGACGACAAATGTTCGGGCCCCACCGCCCCTACAAAATTGTAACAAAATGGTCCATGCTGAATTTTTATTGAAATAACGACATTTTGTGACTCCTCTATCTGTGCTTTTATTAATAATAGAACAAAGAAAATGTAAGTCACTTTCATGTAAACCAGATTGCTCCATCGGACAAAAACAAATAAAACGTGCAATCACTTTGTTAGAACAATACAAAGTTGTGCAAAAAAATAACTAATATTTGGCAAAGATAGCTTATTGTAATAGCCTAATTAACATGTTTTGTACTGAATATCTTTTCAGGATAATAACAATAAAGTTCAACCTGTGAAAAACAAAATAAAACCAGTTAAAAATATTTGGCAATAAAGAGTTTTACACTGCATATCTTTTCAAAACAACAATAACGTGCAACCGGTGCAAAACTAAACTAAATTAGTGCAGATATGAGCCTGCTTTCCACTACAAATCTTTGTAAAACGGGGTTGTAGATTTGATACGGCCACTCTCAATTCATGCTCAAAGTTGAGCTTCGATCTGTATTTTGTTTTGAGAGAGGCAACAGCAGAAAAGCCGATCTCACAGAGGAAGCTCTGCGCGTCATCACCGCCGTCCGGCCGGTGCTGAATCAAACAGCTGCTGATCCACCTGAAGCAGCGCTGGCAGCGGCCGTCATTCAGACGCTGTTGAGCGGCTACGGATGATATTATGAACCCGGACACGGGGGTGTTTGATGGTCCGACATTAGAGGGACTTCCACAAGAAGTTTAAAGTAGAACTAGTGGTTAGTTTAATGGTGGATGGGGGAAATGGTACTGTTTTTACAGATATAAGCCCCGCCCCCTTCTAGGGGCGAGTAAAGCCAGTAGCGAATGACGCGAATTAACCACATAAAGTCGAGCGACTAAACTCACGCGAGTAACACACCATTAGGTCTACAAGTGTGAGTCGCAACTCGCAAAAGGATCTGTCGCGGTCGCGCATGCGGAACCGTAACGGCGTAATTTAAACCACAGATTTGAAAATGCGAAATGCATTCTGGGATATTGGCTGTCTCAAGTACGCACAAGTCTCATCCTATGCGTCCCCGGTCAAATGGGCGGATCAAATCACATCCGGGCATTTTCACAATTATTTAAAATAATAAAAATAAAAAAATCTACATTTCCCCAACCCTCTCGCGCCCCACCTGTAATACCTCCGCGCCCCACTAGAGGGTCGCGCCCCACAGTTTGAGAACCACTGACTTACACACACTTCTTCAATATGACTTACCAATCGTGGCCGCTGAAATACGAGCTTGCTATTGAAGTGCCGTTATTCACTCTTTAAGCAACAAAAATATTGTCGTGCAAAAACCCATACCTGCTGTCCAATGAGCTCCTGCCCTCGCCCTGAGGCGATTTTGACCTCATCCCCACCACTTGCATAAACACAGAGTCCAAACAAGCTGGCATTGCACACATTCTCTCAGTCCAGTGTGTGCGGGTTTCATTAAGTCCATGTTTGAATAGGCAAAATAGACTTTCTCCATCACTCCAAGCATGAAGCCGTTAAGATAACAAAGCGAGGTGAATGTGCCTCTTCTCTCCCACTGTAACGTGAACTTTGCCAGTGTAGTGGCAAGAGTGTGCTTTACTACTTCGACCTCATATCCTGAAGTTGGCGGTTTGGTCAAAGTATTTGCAAAAGCACACACAGAGTAAACAGAGATTAACAGGCTTCGAATGCCATAAATAAGAGAGTTGGTCTCCAGCGATGGTGTGTTTCCCTCACCACGCCACCGACAGTGTGTCACACTGCGTTACCAACGCACAAAGCCAACCGACGCTGGCCTCGCGTCGGTTTAGCGCCCACGTTAGCCATGTACACACCGCGAGTCAAATCAAAGACCGTGTTTGTGCTCGAGCACGGCAAAGGTTTGACATAGAAGCAGCGAAGGCGGGCGGGAGCAGCCGGAGAGCCAGGGAGAGGAAAAAGAAAAACTGTCTTTAAATGACTTCGATCTCTGGTGTGATGAATCACGGAGTTGCAAATCCCTTTTTAGCTAATTGCTACCAGCATGTGAGATTTCTCCCCTACGCCTCCTCCATGTTCAATATCAATTTTCAGGGCCGGCAGAGAGAGATGGCCCTGGTCGGTTCCCCCGAGTCTCGCCAGTGGCCTCGCTGATAAAAACTGCACTAACAGCACTTAGCCATTTCAGAGACTGGGGAAACAGAGACACACACACACACACACACAGACTCTCTTATTCACAGCTGTGTGCGGTAATGAAGGAGAAAAGATGGGCCAATCGAAGTGAAACAGGGAACAGGCTGGTGTCATCTGCTCTGTGACCTTCTGAGAAGACTGTGTGTGTGTGTGTGTGTGTGTGTGTGTGTGTGTGTGTGTGTGTGTGTGTGTGTGTGTGTGTGTGTGTGTGTGTGTGCTCTCCTCAAGAAGTCTGGAGGTCAGACCTGTGCTCACTGAAGGGAATTAACATTTGTCTGCTTCGCTAAGGACAGGCTGTCCCCCTTGGAGAATGCAGGGACAGTGTGCAGATTGGTGAGCTTTAGTCAGTTTTCATTTCCGCGTATGTTCGTGTAGCGCCGCTGTGCGCGAAGCAATTAGTTCAAAATAAGATTGTTAAACGAGGGTTCATCCCGGTTTTAAAAATTACAAGGGAAGCAAAATGGTGGAAAAATAGAGGAAGTAGCTTGCAAAAATATAAGTTCTATCTCTGTTTTCTCACTAATATACATAGAAGTGTGTGTGTGTGTGTGTGTGTATGTGTGCGTGTGAAGTTCCAGCATCAGCTTGCCCTTGACCATCCTCAAGAGGAGAGGCGACACAACACAACTCCCTTGACACCTCCTGCTCCACTCAGGCAGCTGCCTTCACAATTAAAGGACCACCTCCACCTCACAATCGATCATGGGAAAGTGTGAACTCAATGTACTCCGGTCAATAACAATAGCCGTGCACTTTACAACAATATGTGTGTGCGTGTGAGAGAAAGTGTAAACCCTAAAAATTGTCAAAGCAAGGTGAATTGGTGCCCTGCAGTGGCCAATGCAAAAAAAAACAATAAACAGCTAAAAAGTGAAAGCATTTTTTATTTTTTTTTTATTGTTTTATTTCTAGTAGCCACGGGAAGTTGTTGCTCCTCGCGTCTTCATCTGAAGCCATGTGCTTTGATGACCGCACTTCTCTAAAGAGCCGCTCACTAGAAAAAGTGAGACCGAGAAGTTCATCTGCAGCTAGCTAGCTTGCACGCTAGCTTGCTAACTGTTGTGCGCGCAAGCTAGCTACCTATAGATTGGTCGGCTCACACTGGCACTAGATCAAAAGTATTACTTTTTTTTTTAGAGTGAGCATGGGTGGCATGGGTAGCAGGATCAAATGGGAAATTAACATTCTTCTACAGCTGCAACTCATTGTGGACATTTCCTTCCACGCTACACCTCTCTTTCAACTCCCTGCATGTTATTGTTTCATCTGCGGCTAAGAGGCTTTTCGGGGGCTAAAGTCACCTACTCCCCTCCCTGATTATGCAAAAAGCTTTTAAAAGAGGCAAGGTGGAGGGAGGTTTGAGGGATCTGTGGCCTTCGCACCCTGCTCCCTCTCACCCTCTCCTCTCTTCTTTACTCTAATCTGATTTCCAGCAGCCATCTTTGATCTCGGCCTGTGCCAGAGGAAAGCGAGCTGCTGGGGCCTTGCCTCTGCAGATGAAGTGAGTATGGAGATTAGCAGCCTTCCCTTACAGCTTTAGTGGCTAATACCTGATTAGGGCCCCGAGTCAGCCAATTGTCTCAATGCTGGCTATCAATGCTAGCACTGGCTCTAGAGGGAGGGCGAGGGGCGGGTGGATGCAGTGGAGGGAAAGAGGGGCGTGGTGGTAATATGGGGGGAGAGAGGGTTGGGATGAAGGTTGATTCCGTAATGGATACTCATTTTATCCTACCCCACTAAGAAGATTAGGCCTTGGGGTGTCATATTAGCTGTGCTCTCTGGGCCTTTGGTGGTCTGTGCAGCTTTCCAGTGGTGCTTGCTAGCCCATGTTGCTGATGGGTCTTCTCTTCTCTTTCCCTTGTTGTGGAATATTGTCTCGCATTACAGTGTTAAATACCCCTCTTCCCTTCTTAAAAGAGGCAAGGTATGATCTGCTGTGATCCACATCTGTTTCAAGTTAGGAGAACAAAAATCCTCTCATCTTCCAAGGAATAATCTGCACTATGCATGTGTTTTAATAAAGAGATTGCAAGACGCATTTCATGCATGCAATTCCTCTTTGAAATAAGAAAAGGAGTCCACTTCAACTCGCTTGCCAAAACGAACGGCACGACTCTTTGTTGGTTCTCCAGGGCTTGCCTTTGCTTCTCAGACGTACACCATGTTAAAGGGAGTGTTGTGCCTTAATTAATTGATGTCATATTATTAATTCAGGGCCAACACAATCTTCAGTGTTCTGTTACGTTGACAGGCGAGTGCTCCGAGACGGAGCCGGCGGAGAGGCCAAACAGGAGGCCATGAAAGTTTAAAAAATCGGCTGCAGACATCTCGTTCCAGTGGAGGGCCGGTGCCCCCTTCTCATCTGGCTCCTTCTGACTCTCTATTTAAATCTGTCAGTTTAACAAAGACAGAGCAGACCACTGAGAACGACAAGCTCGGCCAATTAGAGCACTTGAGACAGGCCAATGCCTCTCTCCTTTATGACCGGGGGTTTACAGTTATGCTACAACTGCTGGAAATAATTGCTTATTAATACAATGGACCCCTACCAAGGGCAGATTTGTAAGTATTTAAGAATATATGAGAGTTTGTCTAATTTGCAGATAAGCATAACGCTCCAGCATAAGGGTTGAGAGTTCAAGTGTCAATCAGCCAGATGTCAAAGTCTAAGTGTTTAGCCTGCACGGCATACAGGCACTGCATATTTTCTTTCAGCATTTAACGCTATATGAAAAAATACAAAATAAATAAACGGAGGCTGGAGGAGGTGGCAGAAAGGTAAAACAAAAACGAGTGACACATCTCCAGTAGGAGGATGAGGAATGAGGAGAAGCTCCGTCAGTGAAGCCCCAAATGCCTCATTATCCTAAGAGCTGCATCTCCTTATGAGTATACTCTTTATCTACTTACAATCTCGCCCTCTTTGTTCTGCAGTCCACGGCTCAGAACACCTTTTAATCTCCGTGTGTGAGAAAGGAGGGGGCTGGAACGCATGCCTGCATGGCCGTGTTGTGCCTTATTAGCGCGGTGTTAAACCTCTGGTTGGGAAATTAATAAGTAAATTGTGGAGATTAGCTCCATGCGCACGCTATTTTGTTTTTTCGGGGGAATTAGGTCCGACGGACTGAACTGTTGCGGATGATTAGTCCCTCATTATCTCAACCCTTTATCTCCACCTCGCCCCTGAAAACAGACGATTTGTCTGCTAATATTTCCGAGCTACCTGGTAAGTTTAATGACGGGGTGTTTGGGATTAATTAACTAAAGACGGTAATCTCTTCCGCTGAACCGCTGTGATGTCTTGTTCTTAAAGAGGTGCGCTTGTTGTGTTGTTATTTTGTTTTTTAAACGTGTGAGCACTTATCTGTGCTCTTGAGTGCGGCTACATTTGCATACACCTACAGTGTTTGTTTCACGCATCCCCCACTTTGTCTCCCTGGCCATTTTGCACCAGGTACTTAGCGGCTAGTCCGGATGAAGAAAAACAAAGTTAGCTTAACGCGATATTGAACCCAGTTCTGTGGTTGTGAACTCCCCCCTCCCGCCCCCCATCAGCGGAGGCCCCGGACCCATTTAGAGTCCCAGAGGAGAGGCCGAGTTAACGCCTCCGCTCCCCCCCACGGCCGGCTAATGAGAAGGGGCAGGCATCGCCACGGTCTCTCCCTCGCTCGGCCCTCTCAGAGTGGAATCGATCCTCGATGTCAAAGGCCTAACATTTCTGGCCTACTCAGCCAGGAGTCCCCCCCCCCCCCCCTCCATCCCCCGCCCTCTTCCCTGCAAAGCCAAATTAGCAGACCCTCGACAAATCAGAGCCCGAGTACAATAAAGGTTATCCTCAGGCTCTGTTCTTTCTACTTTTTTTTGGGGGGGGGGGGGGGTTGGACCATCTCTATTTTCCCAGCTTCTCAAGGATTATAACTAACTCCAAGGAATACTTGATATCTAACCCGCGGTGTGCAGCAAGCAACCGTTCTGTGCCATTTAGCGACCCGAGTGCCATTGATACTACGGCACAGGATGCAGCTGACACAGCCTTTGTTATTTTCAAACTCCATTAATAATCTATGATCTCCTTGTGCTCCTCGCCCCTAGAATGGTTGCAGGCTGTTTACATAAATTGACAAGGACGCCAAAAGGCATGCTGCAATTTTTCAAAAGTATCTTAGCCCCCAGAAGACACGATAAAAAAATGGTATTTATTAATTGGATGGTATCCAGGCTCTGTTTACGTATTTCATATTCATTTATTATGTTTTCTTTGCCCATCTATGGAAAGGCATTTGACTGACACAAATACATTATTCTATTTGTGTGTTATGTCCCGTGGGGCTGTTAATTATTTGTTTTTCTTGAGTGAGGAAACTTAAAGGAAATACATCACAAGTCTAACACCCGAGGATGATGTCTGTTTTTTTTTGGCTCCCTTTATGCTTCCCTTTCCTTATGTCTCATGTTTGCTTGCGCTCAAAGGAAATCAAACCCTGATACAGTTGAATACATTAATTAAACACAAAGTTGATAAACAAGGCTCGTAACAGAGGAGAGCATTCAGTTTATCCTTCCAGGTCAATCTGCGGTCTAATCACCGGTCGGCGTCGAGGACGATGAGGAGTTTTGTCAACAGCCTCCGTGCCGAAATCCATCATTTTGAAGACAAAATGTGAGGCAAATAAATGCAAAGATTAAACAATCTATTTTGCCATTTATTATTCTGAAGTAATGAATTCTCTGCAGGAAAATGGAGATCTGTATTTAGCTGTCAGGACCACTTTGGGTTGAGCGATGATTGACATTTTGCCCTGGCTGACGAGCAATGATTTGACTAGTCATATTTACTCCATCACTTGACAGAGTGCGGACTAGATTATCTCTACGTAGAATATGCAAATGTACTCTTTAGCTGGAGGAGGAGAGAAGGGCCGCCGCTGGGGCCCGGCAGCTGTTTTCACCTTTACTTTGTCCCTGGATAACTCAGATTGTGTATTTCCTGAGTTCAAAGACTAAACTTGTTACAAATTAGAGATTTACTCAACATGAAACTCCAAATATGATCAGATGGTGTGTACTCTACCTCCGGTGTGATTGTTGTGGTATTATGTTCAGTCATTCCTGAGCTGCAAGAGCCTCTCTGTTAACACCGTGTTTGTTCTTTCATCCACCGAGGTTGGAGTGAGAAAAAAAAAAGCAAAAAACGCGAGGAAAAAGAATCTTCAATTTAGTGAGCACAACCTGAGTCATTATTAGAAATGACAGTTGAACCTGATGAAATTGTATTCCCAATTGGAAAACCAAATTGCTATCAGGCCGACATGATTTCCTTGTGCTAGGACCATGCTAATTCTGCGTCAAAACATCGGTAAATGTATTTAAAAGCCATAATAGCATATTACCGTGCCGTCTTCCTTCGCCCTCCAACGTGGACCCTATTAATCTGGAACTTCGATTTGCATGTAAATGTGGTCAACTTTCATATCATCAAAAAACATGAGTCCTCCACCATCAGCAGGCCAGCAAACCATGTTTGTGCGTGTGTGTGTGTGTGTGTGTGTGTGTGTGTGTGTACTTGAAAACGGGGCCTTCAAGCTTGTGTGCAAATGTATTTATCTGTGCTTGTATATGCACACGCAATTACAGATTGATATAGGTGTGTTTGCATGCGAGAATGTACTCTATGTGAATGCATTTGTGCAGGTGTGTGTGTGTGTGTGTGTGTGTGTGTGTGTGTGTTTATCGGCTAGAGGAGAGTTTGTGGTTGAAATAATGCATTGATATTTGATGTGCAATTATTGGCATATATTAGGGATTTCAGGGAGGTCAAACTAGTAAGGCAGAAAGGGGGATGAGATATGAGAAGATAAAAAGGAAAAACATGTTAATATTGCAAGGGTGTGTGTGTGTGTGTGTGTCTGTTGATGCTAGTAAAGCAGTAGGTGCTGTAGATGAGTCTACAGCACCTACTGTGATGCTGCTTAAGAGTGAGACTTTATGAAACATAATTTCTTTATCATATAAGCATCATCTTGGAGTTAGGCAGAGTTGAGGGTTAAGGCAGCATCCTCTTAGCCCTAGAACACTAACGTTAAATATAGTAACACCATCACACCATCAACGTTGGGTGTATTTTATCAGATACAATGTACCTGATAAAATATACTTCTCATCAAAATATATTAAAATACAACAATACAAGGCAAATTGAAGTACTCTTCTTTTATTTTACCCTGTAGAACTTCTCATAAAACTAAAAACAGGTATCATGGGGGACCCTGAAAAAAGGCTCAATTTGGAATGGTCAATAAAACCTGATTAAAAACATAAATAATGGAGCTATGAACTTGTTCTCTGGTCCACATGTTCCTGGGACATGTGAGCCTTGTCCTGTGAAGGAAAAGTCTCCTTCAATGGGAAAACCATCCGGAATGTTTTCACCCTCTATCACTAACGTAACACGTGAAGGTTGAAACAACCAGGGATTGGAGCAGAGAGACACGCCCACCTTCAATAAAGACACACCCACCTTCAATAAAGACACGCCCACCTCCAATAAAGACACGCCCACCTTCACTAAAGACACGCCCACCTCCAATAAAGACCTGTTGCTCGACGGAGGATCCGTGTCACTGACCACCATTCAAGCTAGTAAGGATGGATCTTTTGTTTTCATCATAGCGTTACATTTTAATATGTGCAGGAACGTTTAGTCCACTCTTTAGTCACAACACTGAATTGCATTATGTTTTTTGCTATGTTCCAGCTAGAGGTGCATGCTAGAAGAGTGGCGCCCTCGTGTAAAACGGATGTCGGTGCTCCAGCTGGCACCACGGGGATCCTTTAAAATCTTCCCGGCCTAGATCTCACCTTCTCCTCCACATTGCATCCGACACATAACACCATTCTTTATGTGCTGGCGCACACCTTCCACCTGCCCCGGTTCGCAGATTACCAACTAGTGAAGTCTCTATCCAGAGGGAATCCATCACAGAGCGACACAGCCAGCCAAAGCACTGTCTGTCTTTGAGGGGATGTAAGGACGGGGAGATGGATGGGGATGAACGGAATGTGGGAGAGGAAAAAATGGAATTAGGAGGCACGGGTGGGGCGGAAGAGAGGGGATCAAGAGATGGTGAAAGGTATGACAAGAGAGGATGAGAGGAAGGAGTGAACGTGAGAGGGGTCGGAGGAGGGGAGATGGGAGAGTGCTGCAGGGAGCTTTAATTGGTCCCTCTCTCCACAGATTCATCACTATTTCATATGCTGTTTAACCTTTGTGAGGCTAACTCGCATCATCCTCCTACAGCTGTTTGATTCAGCCAAGTAGAGGATATGTCATTTAATACTACTCTTATTGCATTGCCCGGCAAACAAGACGATTTAACTAAGAATATGCATATAATTCTCTGTGTGAAGGTTTATTTGTTTTGCAAACAGATCTCATAAGGAAATCTGACAAATGACACAAAAGTTGCTGATTTTTTTATTTTTTTTGGTTTAATGATAGGAGGATAAAGAAAATGACCCAGGAGGCTGATATGAGCATCGATAGCCACCGCGGCTAAACGTTAGATTTAATAAAATGGTGAACTTCAACTGGAGCGTATTGATTCAGATTAAATATGATTCAGGAAGGTTTGTACTATATGTGGAAATATTGTATATCTGGACAGTTATTTTGTCCTCTGCCTAAATGGCTTGTGGGTAAACAGTAGAATTACAGCTGAGCATATGATCTGCATCGAACCTCATTTAAATATCTTTCTGGGACTTCTTCAAGTCAAGTCAACTTTATTATCAATAATGCCATATGTGCAGGACATACAGAGAATTGAAATAGCGTTTCCCTCTAATCCCCGGTGCAAACAGCATTAAACATGAAATATAAAATATGAAAAATATAAGTAATTAAAAGGCAGTGGCAAATCTAGACGATATAAAGAGTATACATATGGCAGATATGGCAATTATCAGTGGAATATAAATATACATAACCGTAAAAGAAAAAATGCAACCACTTGTTAATGAAGATGTTACCAAAATAAAACAAACACACAAGTGAGAGCTGCACGCACTTCTTCCCCATACAAAGTGCAACAAAGATGGCGTGAGTGCGATGTAAGTCTCCCTTTAGATGCCGCCGCGTTGCTGCAGTTCGGTCCACGAACGGCGTCCATGGCGTCCATGGCGACACCGCCGGCTTCTTGTTAAATCCCGACGTGCACAGAGGAACGGGAGCGCGACGGGAGGGAAGAAACGGGAAGAAGGGGACCGAGAGGCTCGCTAAGGAGGCAGAGCCCCCGCTTCCCATCGTTATCCTGTAAAACAGCGTTTGATTGGCTGCTCGGTGGCAGAGGGCCCCCCGGTGGCTGGGGCCCCCCCGGTGGCTGGAGCGCTGTCGTCGGAGAGGCTAAGGAGGGGAAACACACGGCTTTTCACTTTTTCCTGTCAAAACTAGCTTTGCCCAAATGGTATCATTTTAAATGCCATGACAGTGGAAGGTGGAAAGGAGTGTGATGGGCCTAAGGGTATACATAGACCCCATATGCTTGTGACACTGATACAAGTGTAATTCTAGACTATTAGAGTGACACGGGCGATCCTCCCAACCCCGAGCCCCACACACACACACACACACACACACACTCACACACACACACTCTCTCTCTCTCTCTCTCTCTCTCTCTCTTTCTCTCTCTCTCACACACCCAGAGCAAGAAGCAGCTGAAGGGGGTGGGGGTGGTGGAACAGGCTGTCATGCCATGAAAATTTAAGAAATTCTTTAACCTGCCCCCCCCCCCCCTCCTCCTTTGAATATTTTATAATGCCAAAATGATTTATTAACTTGAGACAGGTAAAGCTCAGCAGGGCCAGGTAGAGCCACGGGGACAACAGCGGGGTGAGACCCACGGGGCGCCGCATCGATCAAAAGGGAGAGGAATGATTTCTACCTCTTTTACAGGGGATATTTTTGACTATATTTCTTTTTTCTCATTTTTTATTTTTTTTTTCGGTGGGGGGGTTCCCGATGAAAGTTAATACGTTTTTCGGTTTAAATGTAATTTTCCCTCAATTGAAATGTAATAAAAACACATTTTAACACTAATTAGATTCATTTTAGTTTCAATCCATATAGGCTTAATTCATACTTTATCTGTGTTTTTAGATGCACAGCTGGAGATATTTAAACCATAATGTTATAATGCGACTTGACGATAAAGTTATCTTCCACAAGGATTTTTTTTATTTTATATGTATATTTATATACACACAACACAGGGAATCGTGTACACAACACTCCGCCCTCACATGTTAACTTAATTTGTATCGCGCTGTTTATGGTTGGCCATTTAGAGCAATAGCCAGTGTTTACGACACAATGAATCACAATCAGTCCGGGAATATTTACCCATAATTCCATCTCTTTTATGGCTCATGATTGCCAGAGACGCCGTTTGGCCAACAATGTCACAAAAGGTCACCGGGCGGGGTCGGGATGCGCCGAGCGGAAACTCGACACCCTCGAAGAATCGACGTCGCCGGGGAGGAAACAGGAACGGAGAGAGGTGGAGAATACGATGTACAAAGTAAAGATACAAAAGGTAACAGAATGAAACAAAGGAAACGACACCACCGGAGAGAGATAGAGAGCCATTTACAGATAAATGAGACAGAAAGTAAGGGCCGTCGAATGGGAGAGAGCGAGTGAGGGAGCGGTGGAGCAGATAGGGCCCCTGGGAGCCGGCGGGAGAACAAAAGCGGCCCTTCTGCTAATTGACTGCAAAATTAGCCCCGTCTCCCCCCGGTGGGACTGTGGCGAGGCCGAGGCAGATGGAGGCAGACTGGACACCAGAGAAGAAGAAGAAGAAGAAGAAGAAGAAGAAGAAGAAGAAGAAGAGGGAAAGGACGGCGAAACCCGCCGTGAAGCTGCCCACAATGGAGGGCCACAACACGGCAACACGGTCCCTGTTTAACAGGATGAGCAGAGGGGAGGGGTTAGAGAAGGTCAGAGGAGGGGGGCGGGGCTTCTGGAGCAGGGAGGGGGGGAGAGGAGGCAGAGGATGGAGAGTATTCAGGGAGGTTATCATTTTTTTATGAATCCATGAGTGACCTTACACCACATTTTTAACACCGAAAATGCAAATAATGGTGGAAATGTGTAGAAAGGGGAATACTTACAAACACATGTGATGGATGTACTGTGGCAGACACAATAGACTGATTTCTAAATGATCATTATATTAAAGTTAATACATTGATTACCATTTTATAAACTTTTAGGTTCGTTCAAGTTTCTCAAATGTAAATTATATCTGGTTTTCTTTGAATAATATGATAATAAAAGTCATATGTTTTGGTCATTTGTACTTTTGGGACAGTATAAACCAAACAATAAACGACTAGTTTGAAAAACATAATCGTCAGATTGGTCGATAAAGAAAATAATTGCTTGAAATCTGTTGAAATTGCAGTATAATGGCAGTTTATTATTAGTTTAGGTACTAAGTTATAAGACGTAATGGTGGTATTATGTAAATTTCTGGGGAAAAACGTGGGTTATTGAAACACTTTCCAGAGTTACAGTACCCAAAACCAATAAATACAATTACCTCCTTAATAAGAGTTATAATTAAAGATGTACATTCCAGGCAGCAGTATTATGATTTTAACAAAACTGGAGATGATGCATTTTGCCAGTGAGCTTTGTGGAGTTTCCCCAAAAACTTTTTAATAACACATTATGACAGATGTGGATTCCATAAGAATTTTATTTTTTGATGTAAAACTATGACCCACACTTTACTTTACACACAAATATAATAATTTGGAGTAATTGCATTGACAGAGGGATGTACTCTATACACATGTGTGGAAAGTACATAAATACATACATTAATACTCAAATTTTCTTTGATCTTGTCCTGTGATTTACAAACATTTAAAAAAAAAAAGTCCATAATGGGAAAATAAACTATTACATTGTGGCAAATTATTTATAAATTCAGCGTTTCTCATTTCAAGTTAAAGAACTCAAATAAGTTATTAAAATCGGAATCAATAACTCCCCAGATGCCAGGTTCCAAAAAGCTGATAAAAGGATGGCTGACAGCAGTCCACTCACACACACACACACACACACACACACACACACACACACACACCAGCCTGCATAACCAAGTAGCCACTGTTACTATGAAGTTGAATTACATTGCTCAAAGCGCTTTTTTTTTTTTTAAAGTGCCAAAAGCAGCCAGTCCTCTTTCTAGGGATTACTCTGAGGAATGTATTTACAGTTTCTTTCTCTCATATAAAGGCTGTATGGAAATCAGAGGACTACAGACACCACTCATGGGCTGTTTTGAAATTCAAAGAAGGTGGGGAGTAAAACTATATTGTCCTTTTGAGGATGCAGGAGGATGCTTTCCATTCTGCGCTGCACCATGACTGTCATAGTAATCTGATATGACAAATTCACATACAGTGGATTAGCTGCCGGTGGTGAAAGCCAGAGCGGTTAATATTTGTTGATGTTGCTTTTATCCAGCAGGTCTGGTTGTCCCTGGGCTGTGGTTACCCTGACGATGAGGGGAAGGAAAGAGGAGAGGATAAAAGGGAAAAGGAGAGGAGGAAGCAAAAGTGAGGAACTCTTTTTTTTTTTTTCAAGAAAAGTCAAAAAAAAAAAATAAGAAATCTCAGGGCCACTGGGCCTGCTCATCACTTTGTATGCTGTCAAAATCTTTGATGTTTCCCCGACTCTTGATGTCGGGGGCTCTGAAAAATGCTTAGCTCAATTTAAGCCTCTCGCAAAAAAGAAGAAAAAAAAAAAGGGCTAACAACTGTAATTAAATCATTAAATTCTTGTCTACGCTTCGCAGAGCATAGAGAAAATTAACTTCCCACCAACCTCATTTTCTACTTGAACATGAAATAATGATTTTTTTTTCTTTTTTCTTTTTTTCTCAAGCTCATATAATTACAAAGCTAACATCTGATAGAGTCAGCATCCAGGGGGGGATTATCACATGCATGAGTATTAGACCTCATTACCAGCTTGACTGCAAAATTATTACATCTTGTAATTGGATGGTGAGATTTATACACAGATTGGCCGGGTTTCTGTAAGATTGTAATTACAAGCTTCATTGGTTTGCTACTTATCGGAACTTCACAGAGAAAACAACTGGTAAAATGAAATGAGCATTTCATTAACCTATCGCCTTATCAGGGGAAAAACCTGTGTAACGTTCATGTATGCATTAACATAAATAGGATCATTCATTCTGCCGCCAGATAGCCTGGGCGTGAGTTTTATTTTCTTTCTTTCTGTTTTTTTTTTTTTTTCCAGGCAATGAGGGTGGAGGGTGGAGGGAGAAAGAGGGTGGTGGTGGTGGTGGAGGAGGGTTTGATTGCAGTCGGGGTGGGAGGGGAGGAGGTGGGTGGCAATATTCATTCATTTTCACAGAGTTTATTTAACCTTCATAATCCTGTGTTGATGGGAAACGGAGGGAAAAGGGGACACAGAGGGGGGGGGGGGGGGGGCGCAAAGGGCGAAGGCAAAAAAAAGGGGGGGAAAATAATAATAAATTAGTTGTCTAACGTTACAAGGGATGAACTCAATATATCTATTACTTAAAGACTAACTGACTGTGAAAGTGCTCATTTCACGAGAGACGAGGCAGCGAGCTGGCGGGTGCTCACGGGGCTCTGAGGTGGCTGCTCTTCCCCTTCTCTCTCTCTCCCTCTCTCTCCATCTCTACCCTCCCTCCCTCCCTCTCTTCCTCTCAGCTTTGATGTTTCCCCTTTCACTGTTAACAAACTCTGGCTGTGTTCCCCTCTTGCTCAAACACAACGGCAGGTGCAGATTGGATGCCCACATAAATAACCTCCTCACACAATGACACCGGGGGATCGATCCAGATTTTGATGGGTGCTGCTGCTCATACAAAAGGATTGTGTGTCTGTGTGTGTCTGACTGTGTGTGTGTGTGTGTGTGTGTGTGTGTGTGTGTGACGGGGTGAGCGGAAAACAAATGGGGGACGAGCAGGACGGGACAGAAGGGAAGAAGGTGGAAAAAAGGGGGTAACGGGAGACGGTTCAATTACAAGCCCAACACTATTTCTCTCTTCTTAACAAGAGATTTCACGGTGGGGGCCGGTGTCGGGCAGGAACAGCTGAGTGCCACTAATGCTAAAGCATTACACTGCGCCGGAGTCAGCTGGGCCCCCTTTTGAGACGGAGGACAGTTGTTATTGAACTTCATTGTCCAGATTGGTTTGTTTTTCAGCTGCGATCAGTGGAGCCTCAGAATGGGCGTGATGTAAACGCCATGATGCAACCTGCAACCTGCCACCCGGTGCCCGGTGACACCGTCACTCCACATAGAGGAGCACCCGCGATCCTGGGAGGGGTTTTTGATTTGTGGAGGGAACCCTTTCCACACTGGATGCAGGGTACAGACATATATATATATATATATATATATAGTTTTTTTTCTGTTTCTAAGATCATTCACTCTTGCAATTATGATATCTCACAAAAGAAAAATAAATATGAATTATGAAATGTATCATTTTGGGTTAGGGCTGAGCAATGTATCAATATTATGTTGCTACATGTATTGTAGTATGGAACAAGCGCTGACCTTTCCAGGTTTATAATCCATAGTTTCCTGTATTTACCAGACTTGTATCCTGTTATATTATGTGTCTTTACCCACTGAGTCATTCACAATACTGATGATTATGTATCAAAAACTCATTGTATTCATACTTCATAAAAAGCACCAATAGTCAACAATGTGATGAGTGTGATGAACAGTGTCGTGATATTACATATTTTTTTCTAGATTGCCCAACACACTTCACATCCGAGACTTTGTTTCATATACGCTACATGAAGAAGAAAAAAACATAACAAATAGTCTACATTTTTAGTTTTGATGCATTTTCTGAACTGAATATGAAATTGCTGAGTTTAGGTTGATATACGTAGATAAACTATACTATACAAAATAAGTCACATCTTTCATTCATATACATTTTGGATCATGATATATATATATATATATATATATATATATATATATATATATATATATATATATATGTATATGATATTATGTAATTATGCTAACGTAGAAGTTTGTGACTGAACACTTTCAATAATGAGATTAAACAATGCATTCACATCAGTGCATACTCTCATACTCTCTTAGAATATGCAGATAATTAAGGATTGGAGTTATAAAAGATATAAAGATTGTGAAAGCCAACTATTGGTTTGGAGCTCCCTGAAATTTCTAAACTACACTTATGCAGTAACAAATTGCAGAAATTGCAACAAAAAAAGGTGCCTGCATGCAAAGTGCTGATCTCTCCATGCACAATGATATACTGTACACCGTGACATGAACCGTGTCACCTCTCGTGTCCTGGCCGTGTTTTAAATAACCTTTATTGACACCGTCAACAAGAGCAGGTGCAACGTAACCAACAGCTGAACACACACCACACACACATCTACTTTTTTTGGGGCATCCGGGCAACGTGGCCCTGGGATAAATTCGTCATTCGGCTAACAGATGCTCTGCTCGGAGTGAGGCATCAAAATGATTGACACAACGGCGACGAATAAAATAA